>JAVSCE010016856.1:0-30153 GCA_032199065.1 Smutsia gigantea
ACTCATTCTATGAAGCCAGCATCACTCTAATACCAAAACCGGGCAAAGACCTCACCAAAAAAGAAAATTACAGACCAATATCCCTGATGAACGTAGATGCAAAGTACTCAACAAAATATTAGCAAACTGAATTCAAAAATACATCAAGAGGATCATATACCATGATGAAGTGGGATTCATCCCAGGGATGCAAGGATGGTACAACATTTGAAAATCCATCAACATCATCCACCACATCAACAAAAATAAGAACAAAAACCACATGATCATCTCCATAGATGCTGAAAAAGCATTTGACAAAATTCAGCATCCATTCCTGATTAAAACTCTCAACCAAATGGGTATAGACGGCAAGTCCCTCAACATCATAAAGTCTGTATATGGCAAAACCACAGCTAACATCATACTTAATGGCGAGACGCTGAAAGCTTTTCATCTAAGATCAGGAACAAGACAGGGATGCCCACTCTCTACACTGTTATTCAACAAAGTACTGGAGGTCCTAGCCACAGCAATCAGACAAAACAAAGACATACAAGGCATCCAGATTGGTAAAGAAGAAGTCAAATTGTCACTATTTGCAGATGACATGATATTGTACATAAAAAACCCTAAGGACTCCACTCCAAAATTACTAGAACTAATATCTGAATTCAGCAAAGTTGCAGGATACAAAATTAACACACAGAAATCTGTTGCTTTCCTATACACTAATGATGAACTAACAGAAAGAGAAATCGGAAAAACAATTCCATTCAAAATTGCATCAAAAAGAATAAAATACCTAGGAATAAACCTAACGAAGGAAGTGAAAGACCTGTACTCTGAAAACTACAAGACACTCTAAGAGAAATTAAAGAGGACACTAACAAATGGAAATGCATCCCATGCTCTTGGCTAGGAAGAATAATTATTGTCAAAATGGCTATACTACCTAAAGCAATCTACAGATTCAATGCAATCCCTATCAAACTACCAACAGCTTTCTTCAATGAACTGGTACAAATAATTCTAAAATTCATATGGAACCACAAAAGACCCCGAATAGCCAAATCAATCCTGAGAAGGAGGAATAAAACAGGGCGAATTACACTCCCTGACTTCAAGCTCTACTACAAAGCCACAGTAATCAAGACAATTTGGTATTGGCACAAAAACAGACCCACAGAGCAGTGGAACAGAATAGAAAATCCAAACATTAACCCAAACATATACAGTCAATTAATATTTGATAAAAGAGCCTTGGATATACAATGGGGAGATGACAGCCTCTTCAGCAGCTGGTGTTGGAAAAACTGGACAGCTACATGTAGAGAATGAAACTGGACTACTGTCTAGCCCCATACACAAAGGTAAACTCAAGGTGGATCAAAGACCTGAATGTAAGTCATGAAACCATAAAACTCTTAGAAAAAAACATAGGCAAAAATCTCTTGGACATAAACATGAGCGACTTCTTCATGAACATATCTCCCCGGGCAAGGAAACAAAAGCAAAAATGAACAAGTGGGACTATATCAAGCTGAAAAGCTTCTGTACAGCAAAGGACACCATCAGTAGAACAAAAAGACATCCCACAGTATGGGAGAATATATTCATAAATAACGTATCTGATAAAGGGTTGACATCCAAAATATATAAAGAACTCATGCACCTTAACAAACAGAAAGCAAATAATCCAATTAAGAAATGGGCAGAGGAAATGAATAGACACTTCTCAAAAGAAGAAATTCAGATGGCCAACAGGCACATGAAAAGATGCTCCACATCGCTAATCACCAGAGAAATGCAGATTAAAACCACAATGAGATATCACCTCACACCAGTGAGGATGGCCAACATCCAAAACACAAACAACAACAAATGTTGGCGAGGATGTGGAGAAAAGGGAACCGTCCTACACTGCTGGTGGGACTGCAAATTAGTTCAACCATTGTGGAAAGCAGTATGGAGGTTCCTCAAAAAACCCAAAATAGAAATACCATTTGACCCAGGAATTCCACTCCTAGGAATTTACCCTAAGAATGCAGCAGCCCAATTTGAAAAGACAGATGCACCCCTATGTTTATTGCAGCACTATTTACAATAGCCAAGAAATGGAAGCAACCTAAGTGTCCATCAGTAGATGAATGGATAAAGAAGATGTGGTACATATACACAATGGAATATTATTCAGCCATAAGAAGAAAACAAATCCTACCATTTGCAACAACATGGATGGAGCTAGAGGGTATTATGCTCAGTGAAATAAGCCAAGCCGAAAAAGACAAGTATCAAATGATTTCATTCATATGTAGAGTATAAGAGCAAAGAAGAAATACTGAAGGAACAAAACAGCAGCCGACTCACAGAACCGAAGAACGCACTAATAGTTACCAAAGGGAAAGGGACTGGGGAAAATGGGTGGGAAGGGAGGGATAAGAGGGAAAAAGGGGCATTACGATTAGCAGATGTAATGTTGGGGGGGCACAGGGAGAGCTGTAGAAGTCAGAGAAGACAAGTAGTGACTCTATAGCATCTCACTACGCTAATGGACAGTGACTGTAGTGGGGTTGGTGGGGGGGACCTGATGAAGGGGTAGTTCATTAAGCATTGTATTGCACATGTAATTGTAGATTAATGATAATAAAATAAATTATATTAAAAAAATAAAAAAATTAAAAATTAAAGAAAAAAAAAAGAAACCTAGGTGGACTGAATTAATTTTATTGTCATCAATCCTGGTCTGTTAAATATTAATGCCTCAGGCCAAGATGACCTCAGGTTCTCCAGGAGGTATCCAGGTAACACAGTTCAACTACATCAGCAACTAGAACTAACCTAAACACACACAGTTATACTGACAGAGGATGAACTAAAATCAGTTGTGTTAGGGCAGTAAATTATTTTATCCTATTTCAAATAATTGCTTTTGAAAGTAAAAAAAAATACATAATGGGTTTTAGTCAATGTGGATTGCCAAGAAGCACTGTGTGATTAATTTGTGTCTTAAAACTTCAAACACGCAATTCTGTTGAGATTGACTTTTTAAAAAATTCAGTGCATCAGTATAATATGAAGCTATTAAGATATGTTGCAGAAAATTGGTGAGTGACTTAAAGAATGTTCAGGATATACTGTGAAGTGAAAAAGAATGAGTACTATATAATGCCATTAAGTGAGTGCTTTTATCCATAAGGACAGAATGTATATGAAAATGAATAACATTATCAGTGTTAAATCTTAGATGAAAAATTACAAAGGGTTTTAATTTACTCTGTGGTGATGTATATTTCAAAAAAAAAATTCATATGGAAACACAGAAGACCCCAAATAGCCAAAGCAATCCTAAGAAGAACAAAACTAGGAGGATTATACTCCCTGACTTCAAGCTCTACTACAAAGCTACATCAATCAAAACAAAATGGTACTGGCACAAGAATTGACCCACAGATCAATGGAACAGAACAGAGAGCCCAGATATAAACCCATGCATATATGGCCATTTACTATATGATGAAGGAGCCATGAATATACAATGGGGAAAAGACATCCTCTTCAATAACTGGTGTTGGGAAAATTGGAAAGCTACGTGCAAGAGAATGAAACAGGAATCCTGCCTAACTTCATAAGCAAAAGTAAACTCAAAATGGATCAAAGACTTGAATGGTAGACATGAAACCATAAAACTCATAGAAGAAAACGTAGGCAAAAATTCCTTGGACATAAGTATGAGCAATTTTTTCCTGGATGCCTCTCCTTGGGCAATGGAAACAAACAAAAAAATGAACAAGTGGGACTACATCAAACTATAAAGTTTTGTGCAGCAAAGGACACCATCAGAAGAACAAAAAGGCAACATACAGTATGGGAGAATATATTAGTAAATGATTTATCCAATAATGGGTTAAGATCCAAAATATATGAAGAGCTCATATATCTCAACACCAAAAAACCAATAACCTGATTAAAAAATGGGGGGAGGTCCTAAAGAGGCATTTATGCAGATAGCCAACAGGCACAAGAAAAGATGCTCCACATCATTAATCATCAGGGAAATGGCAAATCAAAACCACAATGAGATATCACCTCACACCAGGAAGAATGGCTGCTATCCAAAAGACAAGAAACAACAAGTGTTGGTGAGTATGTGGAGAAATGGGAACCCTCCTACAGTGTTGGTGGGAATGTCAATTGGTATAGCCACTGTGGAAGGAAAGCAGTATGGAGGGTCCTCAAAACACTAAAAATAGAAATGCCATTTGAGCCAGTAATTCCACTTCTAGGAGTTTACCTGAAGAAAACAAAATCCCTGATTCAAAAAGGTATATGCACCCCTATGTTTATTGCTGAATTATTTACAATTGCCAAGATATGGAAGAACCTAAGTGTCTATTAATGGATGGATAAAGAAGATGTCATATATATGCACAATGGAATATTATTCAGGTATAAAGAAAAAAGAAATCCTGCCATTTGCAACAACATGGATGGATCTAGAGGGTATTATGCTCAGTGAAATAAGCCAGGCAGAAAAAGACAAATATCTTATGATGCCACTTATTTGTGGAATATAAATACAAAGCACAGCAGATTGAACAAAACAGCAGTAGACTCATAGACACTGAGAAGGGACTGATATTTACCAAGGAGGAGGGGCTAGGGTGGGTGGGTGGAGAGGGTGAGGACGATAAGGGGGCACAAAAATTCTCATTCATAATGTAGGTTGGTCATTGGGATGGTAGTACAATACGGAGAATATAGCCAATGATTCTGTAACATCTTCCTGTGTTGACAGATAGTAACTGTACCATTGGGGTGAGGATCTAATAATGTGTGTAACTGTTGAACCACTGTGTTGTATACTTGAAATTAATATGATTGTATGTCAAACAAAAAAAAATTACAACAGTGAAAAAAAATTCATATGTTGATGTTTTAACCCTCAGTACCTTGGAATGTCACTGTATTTGGAGATAAGGTCTTTAAAAAGGTGAGTATGTTAATGTGAGGGCTTTAGGTTCTAGTATAGTGTAACTGGTGTCCTTATAAGAAGAGGAAATTTGGACACAGAGACTCCAGACACATGAGCAACAGAGATGACTGTGAAGATACCATAAGAAGGCCTCCACCTACAAGCCAAAGAGAGAGGCTTCTGAAGAATTCTAACCTGCCAACATTTTGATCTTGGACTTCTAGCCTCTAGAATTGTGAGAAAATACATTTCTGTTGTTTAAGCCCCCTAGTCTGTGGTATTTTGTTAGGGCAACCATAGAAAACTCACATAAAAGTGTTGCAGGACCCCACCTGCATTTGCTGCAAGAAAATAATCATGTATATTGTGATTTTATCCAGAATTATAGCTGCTGGCTGTCCTCTCTTTCGTATTTTATCTCCCTGTTTGGTCCCCGGAGATGGCTGGTTAGCCAGAGACGCTTAAGATTCCTCATGGGAGGAACAACCTAAGACAGGCACAGTCGCAAGGGACCTCAGGTGAGCAACGTGGGGGCCAACTGAGGTGAGGCATAGAACCTCACCCCTCCAGACGAGAGAGACATTGCCTGTGACAAGCTATGTCACAGGCCTAGCCCAGCTAATCATTATTCTGGTACCTTCCACAAATATATGCATATGCATTTGCATCAATTAAAACAAAAAAGGGGGAAATGTGGGATTCACTTATAATTTAAGTATAAAAATCATATGAATAATCATAGTTGACTCGATTGATTATAGTAACTGAATTAGTTTCTCTGATATGACTGCCTTTGCATTGTTCACCTTGTGAGAACTTGTTCACTATGTTCCTTGCATTGTTCACCTTGTGGGAGCTTGGTCACTACATTGGAACTTGTTTGTTATGCTCCAAAAGATTGGAGACTGTTGAGAATTAAGCTTGGAGTTGATTAAAAAAAAAAAAAGAAGATGTGGTACATTTACACAATGGAATATTATTCAGCCATAAGAAGAAAACATATCCTACCATTTGCAATAACATGGATGGAGCTAGAGGGTACTATGCTCAGTGAAATAAGCGAGGCGGAGAAAGACAAGTATCAAATGATTTCACTCATCTGTGGAGTATAAGAACAAAGGAAAAACTGAAGGAACAAAACAACAGCAGACTCACAGAACCCAAGAATGGACTAACAGTTACCAAAGGGAAAGGGACTGGGGAGGATGGGTGGGAAGGGAGGGACAAGGTGGGGAAAGGGGCATTATGAATATCACTCATAATGCAGCAATGGGGGACATGGGAAAGGCAGTATTTATAGAGAAGACAAGTAATGATTCTACAGTATCTTACTACGCTGATGGGCAGTGACTGTAGTGGGGTATGTGGGGGGAGCTTGATAATATGGTTCTAGTAACCATAATGTTGTTCAAATGATTGTACATTAACGATACCAAAAAAAAAAGTGTTGCAGGAAATATGGGGGATAATTACAGGAGCAAAATCCTTGAGTAGGTGAGATCAGCATTAGCCAGGAATAGACAGGTGGTCCATTGTAACAGCAGGGAAGGCAGAGTAGATGGGCACAGAAGCTGGCAGGTTGGTTAATTTGGAGAAGGGGATATAACTGATTCTATTTTCTCAGCTAAATAAGATCATCAGCTGAGAGTGAGGAGGGCAGAGAGGAAATTGCATATGTGATGAGAGAAGCCTGTGTTTTAAATAATCTGGTAAGTGGGGAAATAAATGAACTAGGGAAATTGGCGAGATTGCCAGGCAGTGCTAAAGGCCCAACTGAGGTGTCAGGTAAGAAGGTTGAGTCCAGTCATCGCTATTGTATTTTTTCTCTTGTCATGTTCAGCTAGTGAAAAGTTCAATTTAGCCAGGGCTGGGATTTTGGCAGATGAATATGGTGGAGGGAGAGTGGAGCCAAAAAGATGACGGAATTTCCAAGGAAATAATTATAACAATGGGTCATGAGATCTAAGCTGGTTAAGAAGGAAAGTGATGCTATGAGGGTGGCACCAGGCCATTAAGAGGTGTCGGGCCAAGTGGATAAAAGGATGGTTGGCATAGGGATATCAAAAGAAATGATGTGGGAAGATATAAGAGTGTGGATTGTTTGAGATTGAGATTTCAGAGCTGGAGCATTTTGGGTAATGATATGAATGTGAATATGCCTGTGAGAGGTGGTAGATAGAGGGAAAGCCAAGATAACTGGAGTGAGAGAGTTCATAGCAGTCAGCAGCCAGGTGTTGGACTGATCTTCCATGTGGACAGAGAAGTTACCAAGAATTATGGTAGGAGTAGTGGTAGAAACAAAGGCAGCAAGCCAGGTGCTAATAATTATTATGTTAAATGAAAAAAGTAAAAAAGAATAAGATTTATGGCACAATATCATTTATGTAAATAAAAGATACATGCAAAATCACACTGCAAACTTTACAAAAGAACACATGTATTTAATGACATTTATCATGCACATTAGAATGGGTGTCTGTGAGGGGAGTGGTGTTTGTGAATGAAGGAAAAAATAGAGTCCTTTTGTAGAATTGCATGTATGGTAAACTGAGGATTAGGATTAATTCAACCTTCTGCACCTGAAAGTGAAGAAATATAATGAGCATTTAGAGTAATAGCTGTGCTTTAGTCTTTAATTTTATGAATATGTAAACATTTATTTTTAAAAAGTGGGATCATACCATATGTGCCATTTGTATCTTTCTTTTTTAAACTTACTATAACTTAGACATCATTCCATGTCAGTACATGATTTATGTCATTTTTTAGAAGTTGTTATAAGTACTTGATTTAATGGATATTTTATAATTTAAATCTATTTCCCATTGATGGATGTTTGCTTTTCATAAGAGAGTGTTCTATGTATTATTTTATAGAACATCTAACATAGAACAAAATTGCAAGTAGTCAACTGTGCAAAATAGTGTATGGTGTTTAAGTATAAATGGGTCTTAAAAAATTACTTAAACAAAACTTGAGGTCCTACAAGAAGCATTTAAACTAAATGATTTCTAGATATGCTTAGCTTGAGCTTCATCTTCTGTGGTCCTATAATGACAGTCACCCCCCATTCCCTCACCACTGAAATGATCAATACACAGAATCATCAGTTCCAGTGGTCAAATTTGATCACAACAAGTCTCCTTCTCTGTATGTTTCTACAGACATGTCTACAGACATGTTCTGGCTTGCTTAAAAAGACAATGGTATTATGCTCAGTGAAATAAGCCAGGCAGAGAAAGACAAATACCATATGATTTCACTTATTTGTGGAGTATAAAAACAAAGCAAAACAGATTGAACAAAACACCAGTAGACTCATAGACACTGAGAGGTGACAAGTGGTTACCAAGGGGGTTGGAGAGGGAAGGGTGGGGGGATGGGAAGGGAGATAAAGGGGCACAATAATTTGCAATCACAATATAAGTTGGTTATGGGGACGGTAGTACAGCATGGAAAATATAGTTAGTGATCCTGTTAACATCTTTCTATGTTGATAGATAGTAACCAGAGTAGAGCAGGTGAAGATTTGATAATGTGGGTAACTATTGAACCACTGTGTTGTATATTTGAAACCAAATAAGATTGTATATATATATATATATTTTTATATATATGTATTTTTATTAAGCTATTATTGATATACACTCTTATGAAGGTTTCACATGAAAAAACAATGTGGTTACTACATTTACTCATATTATCAAGTCCCCACCCATACCCCAATGCAGTCACTGTCCATCAGTGTAGTAAGATGCAACAGATTCACTGTTTGCCTTCTCTGTGCTACACTGTTTTCCCCATGATCCCGCACACCATGTGTACTAAACATAATACCCCACAATCCCCTTCTCCCACCCTCGCCACACGCCATCCCATACCCCTCCCCTTTGGTAACACTAGTTCCTTCTTGGAGTCTCCAAGTCTGCTGCTATTTTGTTCCTTCAGTTTTGCTGCATTGCTGTACTCCACAGATGAGGGAAATCATTTGGCATCTGTCTTTCTCTGCCTGGCTTATTTCACTAAGCATAATATCCTCCAGCTCCATCTATATGGCAGGATTTGTTTCCTTCTTATGGCTGAATAGTATTCCATTGTGTATATGTACCACCTCTTCTTTATCCATTCATCTACCGATGGACACTTAGGTTGCTTCCATATCTTGGCTATTGTAAAAATGCTGCAATAAACATAGGGGTACATATGCCTTTTTGAATCTGAGAAGTTGTATTCTTTGGGTAGATTCCAAGGAGTGGGATTCCTGGGTCAAATGATATTTCTATTTTGAGTTTTTTGAGGAACCTCCATATTGCTTTCCACAATGGTTGAACTAGCTTACATTCCCACCAGCAGTGTAGGAGGGTTCCCCTTTCTCCACATCCTCACCAGCATTTGTTGTTTTTAGTCTTTTGGATGGTGGCCATCCTTACTAGTGTGAGGTGATATCTCATTGTGGTTTTAATTTGCATTTCCCTGATGATTACTGATGTGGAGCATCTTTTCATGTGCCTGTTGGCCATCTGAATTTCTTCTTTGGAGAACTGTCTCTTCATATCCTCTACCCATTTTTTATTTGGGTTATTTGCTTTTTGGGTGTTGAGGCATGTAAGTTCTTTATATATTTTGGATGTTAATACCCCTGTCGGATATGTCATTTACAAATATATTCTCCCATACTGTAGGATACCTTTTTGTTCTGTTTATGGTGTCCTTTGCCATACAGAAACTTTTTAGTTTGATGTAGGCCCATGAGTTCATTTTTGCTTTTGTTTCCCTTGCTCGAGGAGACGCGCAGGAAGAAGTCACTCATGCCTGTATTCAGGAGATTTTTGCCTATGTTGTCTTCTAAGAGTTTTATGGTTTCATGACTTACATTCAGGTCCTTGATCCATTTAGAGTTTACTTTTGTGTATGGGGTTAAACAATAATCCAGTTTCATTCTCTTGCATGCAGCTGTCCAGTTTTGCCAACACCAGCTGTTGAAGAGGCTGTCATTTCCCCATTGTATGTCCATGGCTCCTTTATCATGTATTAACTGACCATATATGGTTGGGTTTATATCAGGGCTCTCTAGTGTGTTCCATTGGTCTATGGGTCTGTTCTTGTGCCAGTACCAAATTGTCTTGAGTACTGTGGCTTTGTAGTAAAGCTTGAATTTGGGGAGCATAATCCCCCCAGCTTTCTTCTTCCTTCTCAGGATTGCTTTGGCTATTCGGGTTCTTTTGTGATTCTATATGAATTTTAGAATGATTTTCTCTAGTTCGTTGAAGAATGCTGTTGTTATTTTGATAGGAATTGCATTGAATCTGTAGATTGCTCTAGAAGCAGGATGGCCATTTTGACAATATTAATTCTTCCTATCCATGAACATGGGATGTGTTTCCATTTATTGGTATCTTCTTTTTTTTTGTTTAGCATTCTTTTTTATGAATTTATTTAAAATGCCCCAAATAGAAGGATTATTCAGCCACTGGCAGCGTGGAGTCTGTGGTGAAAGATAGGTCACATCAGAATCTCACTCTGAGTGTAGCTTCTAAGACAAAACTGTATTCCTCCACATCGACAGTAAGCCATATGACTGATTTAATAACAGACTTGGTGGGGGGAAGCCAAATGTGACTACATTGGTTGTTACATGTACACACCAACTATAAACACACATTCTAATCCCAGATATGTTAATATGTAGGGTGGGGGAGCCAGGACTTTCACAATCGAGCTATTGTGTTAGGTCTATTCTTCAGTGAAACAAGCCTGTTATGGGGTCAGAAGCCACAGAGCCTCAGCCTTCCCCTGCTGCCTAAACCTCCAGAAAGGCAGGCCCAAGACCACGTTGGAAACGCCCAGAACGAACTCTGTTCTATCTCTGAGAGGTGCCTGACAACACACCCTGCTTATTGGTGTCTTCTTTAATTTCTCTCATGAGTGTCTTGTCATTGTCAGAGTATAGGTCTTTCACTTCCTTGGTTAGGTTTATTCCTAGGTATTTTATTCTTTTTGATGCAACTGTGAATAGAATTGTTTTCCTGATTTCTCTCTCTGCTAGGTCATTGTTAGTGTATAGGAATGCCACAGATTTCTGCGTATTAATTTTGTATCCCACAACGTTGCTGAATTCGGATATTAGATCTAGTAGTTTTGGAGTGGATTCTTTAGGGTTTTCTATGTATAAAATCATGTCATCTGAGAACAGGGACAGTTTAACTTCTTCCTTGCCAATCTGGATGCCTTTTATTTCTTTGTGTTGTCTGAATGCTGTGGCTAGGACCTCCAGTACTATGTTGAATAACAGTGGGGAGAGTGGGCATCCTTGTCCTGTTCCTGATCATAAAGGAAAAGCTTTCAGCTTCTCTCTGTTAAGTATAATGTTGGCTGTGAGTTTGTCATATATGGCCTTTATGATGTTGAGGTACTTGCCGTCTATACCCATTTTGTTGAGAGTTTTTATCATGAATGGGTGTTGAATTTTGTCCAATGCTTTTTCAGCATCTATGGAGATGATCATGTGGTTTTTGTCCTTCGTTTTGTTGATGTGGTGGATGATGTTGATGCATTTTCGAATGTTGTACCATCCTTGCATCCCTGGAATAAATCCTACTTGATCATGGTGTATGATCCTTTTGATGTATTTTTGAATTCAGTTTGCTAATATTGTGTTGAGTATTTTTGCATCTATGTTCATCAGGGATACTGGTCTGTAGTTTTCTTTTTTTTTGTGGTGTCTTTGCCCGATTTTGGTATTACAGTGATGCTGGCCTCATAGAATGAGTTTGGAAGTATTCCCTGTTCTTCTACTCCATGGAAAACTTTAAGGAGAGTGGTATTAGGTCTTCACTAAATGTTTGATAAAATTCAGTGGTGAAGCCATCTGGTACAGGCATTTTGTTCTTAGGTAGGTCTTTGATTACCAGTTCAATTTCATTGCTGGTAATTGGTCTGTTCAGATTTTCTGTTTCTTTCTGGGTCAGCCTTGGAAGGTTGTATTTTTCTAGAAAGCTGTCCATTTCTTCTAGGTTATCCAGTTTGTTAGCATAGAATTTTTCATAGTATTCTCTCATAATTCTTTGTATTTCTGTGGTGTCTGTAGTGATTTTTCCTTTCTCATTTATGATTCTGTTTATGTGAGAAGACTCTCTTTCTTTCTTGATAAGTCTGGCTAGCGGTTTATCTATCTTCTTTATTTTCTCAGAGATCCAGGTCTTGCTTTCATTGATTCTATCAAGATAGTATATTAATGATACTTCAATAAAACAGAAAAGACAATGGAAATTTCTCAAGGGCCAGGAAAATAATTGTTGTACACATTCTTATAATTCTAGTTACATTGCACTTAGATGGTATTCTTCAATTTGTTGTACAGAATGAGTATTCCACTGGTGCCTTTAAGAACATTGGACCATGTAGTCTTGATAAGGCTTTTCCACATTCATGTCTGAAAATCTTCCGCCTAATCACATATGATGTTCCATTATATATGATGTCAGTTCTTTGTGACCTGACTGCACCATCATCCACAACTTCACAGTATGAAATGGGAGGTTAAGACCTTACTGCCCATCCAATTTGGTGATTTTTCACAAGACAGTCTTCTGTCTTTGAATTTTTTTTTCAAACAGAATGTCTCACATATTTATTACTGAATCAACCTACTAGAAACCAAGAGAATAATCATTTTCCCAGTAAAACATGTCCAACTGTCCAGTTAGTGCAGATGTTTTCAGCTTGATACAAGAAAATGCTAGTAACCTTGATACAGTATAAATAGAGGTGTTCCATCTCATGTGCTATTCCTTTTAGACCTGGCTTGGTTCTTTTCCAATGTCTCCCATTGGAGTTATACCTGATTTTATAGCCATTTTTCATCAGAATCCACTGGAGAATAGGATGATATTGCTTTTGTTTCTTGGGCAGAAAATACTTGGACTTGAAAGTCTTGTGAGAAGACATGGAATGGAACAGAGTGAACTGCACACACCATGATGGAGAAAGCAAAAGAGAGATGGATTTCTTTTCCTTGAGAGATTTCCCAGTATTGGCTGCCGAATGAGGTCTGGCAAAATCTAAGGAGTAGAAAAAGCTGAAAGAAGTTACTCCCAATGTACCACCAGAGGCTAGATTGTCAGCAAAATATATCCAAAACTGTACGTGCTTGTCCAATTATCCCAAGAAGACCTGCTTAAACGTAACCTTAAAGGCCAAGTTCATGGATTGTTTGGGGACATATAGGATCACTTCCCAAGTTGCCCCTCCAGAAGGGGAGATTCCACTTCTCCTTGGGAAAGCAGACTACATAATCCTGTCTGTCTTTTTTCTTTTTGGTATCATTAATCTACAATTAAATATACAACATTAGGGTTACTAGACTTCCCACATCATCAAGTCCCCACCACCTACCGTATTACAGTCACTGTCCATCAGTGTAGTGAGATGCTATAGAATCACTACTTGTCTTCTCTGAGTTGTACAGCCCTTCCCGTGCCCCCCCAATATTACATCTGCTAATTGTAATGCCCCTTTTTCCCTCTTATCTCTCCCTTCCCACCCATCTTCCCCAGTCCCTTTCCCTTTGGTAACTATTAGTCCGTTCTTGGGTTCTGTGAGTCTGCTGCTGTTTTGTTCCTTCAGTAATTTTTCTTTGTTCTTATACTCCACATATGAGTGAAATCATTTGATACTTGTCTTTTTCAGCTTGGCTTATTTCACTGAGCATTATACCCTCTAGCTCCATCCATGTTTTGCAAATGGTAGGATTTGTTTTCTTCTTATGATTGAATAATATTCCATTGTGTATATATACCACATCTTCTTTATCCATTCATCTGTTGATGGACACTTAGGTTGCTTCCATTTCTTGGCTATTGTAAATAGTGCTGTGATAAACATAGGGGTGCATCTGTCTTTTTCAAATTGGGCTGCTGCATTCTTAGGGTAAATTCCTAGGAATGGGATTCCTGGGTCAAATGATATTTCTCTTTTGAGTTTTTTGAGGAACCTCCATACTGCTTTCCACAATGGTTGAACTAATTTGCAGTCCCACCAGCAGTATAGGAGGGTACCCTTTTCTCCACATCCTCGCCAACATTTATTGTTGTTTGTGTTTTGGATGTTGGGCATCCTCACTGGTGTGAGGTGATATCTCATTGTGGTTTTAATCTGCATTTCCCTGATGATTAGCGATGTGGAGCATCTTTTCATGTGCCTGTTGGCCATCTGAATTTCTTCTTTAGAGAAGTGTCTATTCATGTCCTCTGCCCATTTCTTAATTGGATTATTTGCTTTTTGTTTGTTAAAGTGTGTGAGTTCTTTATATATTTTGGATGTCAACCCATTATCGGATATGTCATTTATGATTATATTCTCCCATAGTGTAGGATCTCTTTTTGTTGTACTGATGGCGTCCTTTGCTGTGCAGAAGGTTTTCAGCTTGATATAGTCCCACTTGTTCATTTTTGCTTTTGTTTCCCTTTCCCAGGCAGATATGTTCATGAAGAAGTTGCTCACGTATATGTCCGAGAGATTCTTACCAATGTTTTTTTCTAAGAGTTTTATGGTTTCATGACTTACATTCAGGTCTTTGATCCATTTTGAATTTACTTTTGTATGTGGGCTTAGACAATGATCCAGTTTCATTCTCTTATATGTGGCTGTCCAGTTTTGCAAACACCAGCTGTTGAGAGGGTGTCATTCCCCATTGTATATTCATGGCTCCTTTATCGTATATTAATTGACCGTATATGTTTGAGTTAATATCTGGACTCTCTATTCTGTTCCACTGGTCTGTGGGTCTGTTCTTGTGCCTGTACCAAATTGTCTTGATTACTGTGGCTTTGTAGTAGAACTTGAAGTCAAGGAGCATAATTCCCATTGTTTTATTCTTCCTTCTTAGGATTGCTTTGGCTATTCAGGGTCTTTTGTGGTTTCATATGAATTTTAGAACTATCTGTTCCAGTTCATTGAAGAATGTTGTTAGTATTTTGATAGGGATTGTATGGAATCTGTAGATTGCTTTAGGTAGTATAGCCATTTTGACAATATTTATTCTTCCTAGCCAAGAGCATGGGATGAATTTCTATTTGTTAGTGTCCTCTTTAATTTCTCTTAGGAGTGTCTTTTAGTTTTCAGGGTATAGGTCTTTCACTTCCTTGGTTCGGTTTATTCCTAGGTATTTTATTCTTTTGGATGCAATTGTGAATGGAATTGTTTTTCTGATTTCTCTTTCTGTTAGCTCATCATTAGTGTATAGGAAAGCAACAGGTTTCTGTGTATTAATTTTGTATCCTGCAACTTTGCTGAATTCAGATATTAGTTCTAGTAGTTTTGGAGTGGAATCTTTAGGGTTTTTTATGTACAATATCATGTCATCTGCAAATAGTGACAATTTGACTTCTTCTTTACCAATCTGGATGCCTTGTATTTCTTTGTTTTGTTTGATGGCCATGGCTTGGACCTCCAGTACTATGTTGAATAACAGTGGGGAGAGTGGGCATCCCTGTCTTGTTCCCAATCTTAGGTGAAAAGCTTTCAGCTTCTCGCTGTTTAGTATGATGTTGACTGTGGGTTTGTCTTATATGGCCTTTATTACGTCGAGGTACTTGCCTTCTGTACCCATTTTGTTGAGAGTTTTTATCATGAATGGATGTTGAATTTTGTCAAATGCTTTTTCAGCATCTATGGAGAAGATCATGTGGTTTTTGTTCTTATTTTTGTTGATGTGGTGGATGATGTTGATGGATTTTCAAATGTTGTACCATCCTTGCATCCCTGAGATGAATCCCACATGATCATCGTGTATGATCCTCTTGATGTATTTTTGAATTCAGTTTGCTAGTATTTTGTTGAGTATTTTTGCATCTACATTCATCAGGGATATTGGTCTGTAATTTTCTTTTTTGGTAGGGTCTTTGTCCTGGTTTTGGTGTTAGAGTGGTGCTGGCTTCATAGAATGAGTTTGGAAGTATTCCCTCCTCTTCTGTTTTTGGAAAACTTTAAGGAGAATGGGTGTTATTTCTTCTCTATATGTCTGGTAGAATTCAGAGGTGAATCCATCTGGTCCGGGGGTTTTGTTCTTAGGTATTTTTTTGATTACCGATTCAATTTCGTTGCTAGTGATTGGTCTGTTTCGTTTTTCTGTTTCTTGCTTTGTCAGTCTTGGAAGGTTGTATTTTTCTAAGAAGCTGTCCATTTTTTCTAGGTTTTCCAGCTTATTAGCATATAGATTTTCGTAGTATTCTCTAATAATTCTTTGCATTTCTGTGGTGTTTGTCATGATTTTTCCTTTCTCATTTCTGATTCAGTTTATGTGTGTAGATTCTCTTTTTTTCTTAATACCTCTGGCTAGGGGTTTATTTATTGTTTTTATTTTCTCAGAGAACCAGCTCTTGGTTTCATTGATTTTTTTGTAGTTTATTTTGATGTCATTAATCTACAATTAAATGAGTAATATTATGGTGATCATTGATTTTTTTCTATTGTTTTATTCTTCTCAATTTCATTTATTTCCTCTCTGATCTTTATTATGTCCCTCCTTCTGCTGAGTTTTGCCTCATGTGTTCTTCTTTTTCCAATTTCAATAATTGTGACTTTAGACTGTTCATTTAGGAATGTTCTTCCTTCTTTAAATAAGCCTGGATTGTAATATACTTTCCTCTTAGAACTGCCATTGCTGCGTCCCACAGAAGTTGGGGCTTTGTGCTGTTGTTGTCATTTGTCTCCATGTATTGCTTGATCTCTATTTTAATTTGGTCATTGATCCATTGATTAGAAAGGAGCATGTTGTTTAGCCTCCATGTGTTTGTGAGCCTTTTTGTTTTCTTTGTACAGCTTATTTCTAGTTTTATACCTTTGTGATCTGAGAAGTTGGTTTTTAGAATTTGAATATTTTTGAATTTACTGAAGTTCCTTTTGTGGTCTAGTATCTGGTCCTGTCTGTCTTTATTGTTTGTCAGGAAAGTTTTTACATGTATGTTGTACCTCTGGCATTGTGAGACACTGGGGCATCTGTCATTTCAAGAATGTTATATAAATGAAATCATACAATACATAACTTTTGGAAATGGCTTTTTTTTTTTCAGATTATTCCCTTCAGGTCCATCCAGGTTATGTGTATCAATGGATCATTCCTTCTTATTGTTGAGTAGTATTGCATTA
This sequence comes from Smutsia gigantea, assembly GCA_032199065.1. Taxonomy (NCBI): domain Eukaryota; kingdom Metazoa; phylum Chordata; class Mammalia; order Pholidota; family Manidae; genus Smutsia; species Smutsia gigantea. The sequence continues at coordinate 17,102 of JAVSCE010016856.1, forward strand.
TATGGATGTACCACACTTTGTTTAACCATTACTTGTTGAAGGAAGGATATTTGCATCGTTTTCAGTTTTGGGCTGCTACACATAAAGCTGTTATGAAAATTCATGTATAGGTTTTTGTATTTTCATTTTTTTTTTCTGGGATAAATGCCCAGGAGTATAGTTGCTGGGTTGTATGGCAAGTGCATATTTAGTTTTTTCTTTTTTTTTTTTTAAATATAATTTATTTTATTATTAATTTACAATTACATGTGCAATATTACGATTATTAAACTACCCCTTCATCAGGTCCCCCCCACCAACCCCATTACAGTCACTGTCCATCAGCGTAGTGAGATGCTATAGAATCACTACTTGTCTTCTCTGAGTTGTACTGCCCTCCCCGTGCCCCCCCAACATTACATCTGCTAATCGTAATGCCCCTTTTTCCCTCTTATCCCTCCCTTCCCGCCCATTTTCCCCAGTCCCTTTCCCTTTGGTAACTATTAGTCCGTTCTTGGGTTCTGTGAGTCTGCTGCTGTTTTGTTCCTTCAGTATTTTTTCTTTGTTCTTATACTCCACATATGAGTGAAATCATTTGATACTTGTCTTTTTCGGCTTGGCTTATTTCACTGAGCATAATACCCTCTAGCTCCATCCATGTTGTTGCAAATGGTAGGATTTGTTTTCTTCTTATGGCTGAATAATATTCCATTGTGTATATATACCACATCATCTTTATCCATTCATCTACTGATGGACACTTAGGTTGCTTCCATTTCTTGGCTATTGTAAATAGTGCTGCAATAAACATAGGGGTGCATCTGTCCTTTTCAAATTGGGCTGCTGCATTCTTAGGGTAAATTCCTAGGAGTGGAATTCCTGGGTCAAATGGTATTTCTATTTTGAGTTTTTTGAGGAACCTCCATACTGCTTTCCACAATGGTTGAACTAATTTGCAGTCCCACCAGCAGTGTAGGAGGGTTCCCTTTTCTCCACATCCTCGCCAACATTTGTTGTTGTTTGTGTTTTGGATGTTGGCCATCCTCACTGGTGTGAAGTGATATCTCATTGTGGTTTTAATCTGCATTTCTCTGATGATTAGCGATGTGGAGCATCTTTTCATGTGCCTGTTGGCCATCTGAATTTCTTATTTAGAGAAGTGTCTATTCATGTCCTCTGCCCATTTCTTAATTGGATTATTTGCTTTCTGTTTGTTAAGGTGCATGAGTTCTTTATATATTTTGGATGTCAACCCTTTATCAGATACGTTTTTTATGAATATATTCTCCCATACTGTAGGATGTCTTTTTGTTCTACTGATGGTGTCCTTTGCTGTACAGAAGCTTTTCAGCTTGCTATAGTCCCACTTGTTCATTTTTGCTTTTGTTTCCCTTGCCCGGGGAGATATGTTCATGAAGAAGTTGCTCATGTTTATGTCCAAGAGATTTTTGCCTATGTTTTTTTCTAAGAGTTTTATGGTTTCATGACTTACATTCAAGTCTTTGATCCACCTTGAGTTTACCTTTGTGTAAGGGGCTAGACAGTAGTCCAGTTTCATTCTCTTACATGTAGCTGTCCAGTTTTCCAACACCAGCTGCTGAAGAGGCTGTCATCTCCCCATTGTATATCCAAGGCACTTTTATCAAATATTAATTGACTGTATATGTTTGGGTTAATGTTTGGATTTTCTATTCTGTTCCACTGGTCTGTGGGTCTGTTCTTGTGTCTGTACCAAATTGTCTTGATTACTGTGGCTTTGTAGTAGAGCTTGAATTCAGGGAGTGTAATTTCCCCTGTTTTATTCCTCCTTCTCAGGATTGATTTGGCTATTCGGGGTCTTTTGTGGTTCCATATGAATTTTAGAATTATTTGTTCCAGTTCATTGGAGAAAGCTGTTGGTAATTTGATAGGGATTGCATTGAATCTGTAGATTGCTTTATGTAGTATAGCCATTTTGACAATATTTATTCTTCCTAGCCAAGAGCATGGGATGCATTTCCATTTGTTAGTGTCCTCTTTAATTTCTCTTAGGAGTGTCTTGTAGTTTTCAGAATACAGGTCTTTCACTTTCTTCATTAGGTTTATTCCTAGGTATTTTATTCTTTTTGATGCAATTGTGAATGGAATTGTTTTTCTGATTTTCTGTTAGTTCATCATTAGTGTATAGGAAAGCAACAGATTTCTTTGTGTTAATTTTGTATCCTGCAACTTTGCTGAATTCAGATATTAGTTCTTGTAGTTTTGGAATGGAATCTTTAGGGTTTTTTATGTACAGTATCATGTCATCTGCAAATAGTGACAATTTGACTTCTTCTTTACCAATCTGGATGCCTTGTATGTCTTTGTTTTGTCTGATTGCTGTGGCTAGAACCTCCAGTACTATGTTGAATAATATATTTAGATTTTTCAAGGAACAGCAAATTACTTTCCAGAGTGGGTGTAACATTTTACATTCCACCAGCAATGTCTGAGTGATCCAGTTTCTCTGCATCCTCAGCAGCATTTGGTGTTGTCACTCTTTTATCTTCGCTCTTATGATATGTGTGCAGTGACATCTCACTGTGACTTTACTTATTTAAAAAATTTTTTTTATTAATGTATCATTGATATACAATCTTATAAAAGTTTCACATGAGCAATATTGTGATTATTACATTCACCAATACTATCAAGTCACCCACCCACCCCATTGCACTCACTGTCTCTAGGCACAGTAATATACTACAGATTCACTACTTGTCTTCTCTGTGGTATACTGCCTTCCCCGTGCCCCCCCTACATTGTGTGTGCTAATTTTAATGCCCCTCAATCCCATTTTCCCTCCCTCCCCACCCGCCCTCCCCTTGCCCTTACCTTTGATAACCACTAGTCACTTCTTAGAGCCTGTGAGTCTGCTGTTCTGTTTCTTCAGTTTTGCTTCATTGTTATACTCAGCAAAAGAGTGAAATCACTTGGTACATGTCTTTATCCACCTGAATTATTTCACTGAGCATAATACCCTCAAGCTCCATCCATGTTGTTGCAAATGGTAGGATTTATTTTCTTTTTATGGCTGCATAATATTCCATTGTGTATGCGTACCACATCTTTTATATCCATTCATCTACTGATGGACACTTAGGTTGCTTCCATATCTTGGTTATTGTAAATAGTGCTGTAATAAACATAGGGGTGTATATGTCTTTTTGAGTCTGAGATCTTGTTTTCTTGGAGTAAATACCTAGGAGTGGAATTCATGGGTCAAATGGTATTTCTACTTTTAGATTTTTGAGAAACCTCCATAGTGCTTTCCACAATGGTTGAACTAATTGTAGGAGGCTTCCCTTTCTCCTCATCCTTGCCAGCATTTGTTCTTCCTTATCTTTTTGATGTTGGCCATCCTAATTGGTGTGAGGTGATAGCTCATTGTGGTTTTAATTTGCATTTCTCTGATAATTGGCGATGTGGAGCATCTTTTCATGTGCCTGTTGGCCATCTGAATTTTTTCTTTGGAGAAGTGTCTGTTCATATCCCCTGCCCATTGTTTAATCGTTTTATTTGCTTTTTGGGTCTTGAGGTGTATGAGTTCTTTATATGTTTTGGATGTTAACCCCTTGTTGAATATGTCATTTATGAATATATTCTCCCATACTTTAGCACGCCTTTTTGTTCTACTGATGGTGTCCTTTGCTGTACAAAAGCTTTGTAGTTTGATGTCATCCCATTTGTTCATTTTTGCTTTTTCCCTTGCCCGAGGAGATGTGTTCAAGAAAAATTGTTTAAGTTTATATTGAAGAGATTTTTGCCTATGATTTCTTCTAAGAGTTTTATGGTTTCATGACTTACATTCAGGTCTTTGATCCATTTTGAGCTTGCTTTTGTGTATGGAGTTAGACAGTAATCCAGTTTCATTCTCTTACATGTAGCTGTCCGGTTTGGCCAACATCAGTTGTTGAAGAGGCTGTCATTTCCCCAATGGCTACTTTATCATATATTAATTGGCCATATGTGTTTGGGTTTATATCAGGGATCTCTATTCTGTTCCATTGATCTATGGGTCTGTTCTTGTGGAAGTATGAAATTGTTTTGATTACTGTGGCTTTGTAGTAGAGCTTGAAGTCAGGGAGCATAATCCCCCCAGCTTTATTCTACTCTCTCAGGATTGCTTTGGCTATTTGGGGTCTTTTGTGGTTCCATATGAATTTTAGAACTATTTGTTCTAGTTTGTTGAAGAATGCTGTTGGTACTTTCATAGGGATTGCATTGAATCTGTTTTTGGCAGATTGCTTTAGGCAGGGTGGCCATTTTCACAATGTTAACTCTCACTATGCATGAGCATGGAATGTATTTCTATTCATTGGTATCTTCTTTAATTTCTCTCATTTGTGGCTTGTAGTATTCAGCATATAGATCTTTCACCTTCTTGGTTAGGTTTATTCCTAGGTATTTTATTCTTTTTGATGCAATTGTAAATGGAATTGTTTTCCTTATTTCTCTTTCTGCTAGTTAATTGTTAGTATATAGGAATGCCAAAGATATCTGTGTATTAATTTTGTATCCTGCAACTTTGATGATTTGATTTATTAGTTCTAGTAGTTTTGGGGTGGATATTTTAGGATTTTTAAAAAATATAATTTATTTTGGTATCATTAATCTACAATTACATGTGCAATATTATGGTTATTAAACTACCCCTTCATCAGGTCCCCTCCACCAACCCCATTAGAGTCACAGTCCATCAGCATAGTGAGATGCTATAGAATCACTACTTGTCTTCTCTAAGTTGTACAGCCCTCCCTGTGCCCCCCCAACATTACATCTGCTAATCGTAATGCCCCTTTTTCCCTCTTATCCATCCCTTCCTACCCATTTTCCCCAGTCCCTTTCCCATTGGTAACTACTAGTCCATTCTTGGGTTCTGTGAGTCAGCTGCTGTTTTGTTCCTTCAGTATTTTTTCTTTGTTCTTATACTCCACACATGAGTGAAATCATTTGATACTTGTCTTTTTCAGCTTGGCTTATTTCACTGAGCATGATACCCTCTAGCTCCATCCATGTTGTTGCAAATGGTAGGATTTGTTTTCTTCTTATGGCTGAATAATATTCCATTGTGTATATGTACCACATCATCTTTATCCACTCATCTCCTGATGGACACGTAGGTTGCTTCCATTTCTTGGCTATTGTAAATAGTGTTGCAATAAACGTAGGGGTGCATCTGTCTTTTTCAAATTGGGCTGCTGCCTTCTTAGGTGTAAATTCCTAGGAGGGGAATTCCTGGGTCAAATGATATTTCTATTTTGAGTTTTTTGAGGGACCTCCATACTGCTTTCCACAATGGTTGAACTAATTTGCATTCCCACCAGCAGTGTAGGAGGGTTCCCTTTTCTCCACATCCTCGCCAACATTTGTTGTTGTTTGTGTTTTGGATGTTGGCCATCCTCACTGGTGTGAGGTGATATCTCACTGTGGTTTTAATCTGCATTTCTCTGATGATTAGCGATGTGGAGCACCTTTTCATGTGCCTGTTGGCCATCTGAATTTTTTCTTTGGAGAAGTGTCTATTCATGTACTCTGCCCATTTCTTAATTGGATTATTTGCTTTCTGTTTGTTAAGGTGCATGAGTTCTTTATATATTTTGGATGTCAACCCTTTATCAGATACGTTTTTTATGAATATATTCTCCCATACTGTAGGATGTCTTTTTGTTCTACTGATGGTGTCCTTTGCTGCACAGAAGCTTTGCAGCTTGATATAGTCCCACTTGTTCATTTTTGCTTTTGTTTCCCTTGCCCGGGGAGATACGTTCATGAAGAAGTTGCTCATGTTTATGTCCAAGAGATTTTTGCCTATGTTTTTTTCTAAGAGTTTTATGGTTTCATGACTTACATTCAGGTCTTTGATCCACTTTGAGTTTACCTTTGTGTATGGGGCTAGACAGTAGTCCAGTTTTATTCTCTTACATGTAGCTGTCCAGTTTTTCCAACACCAGCTGCTGAAGAGGCTGTCATCTCCCCATTGTATATCCAAGGCTCCTTTATCAAATATTAATTGACTGTATATGTTTGGGTTAATGTTGGATTTTCTATTCTGTTCCACTGGTCTGTGGGTCTGTTTTTGTGCCAATACCAAATTGTCTTGATTACTGTGGCTTTGTAGTAGAGCTTGAAGTCAGGGAGTGTAATTCCCCCTGTTTTATTCCTCCTTCTCAGGATTGCTTTGGCTATTCGGGGTCTTTTGTGGTTCCATATGAATTTTAGAATTATTTGTTCCAGTTCATTGAAGAAAGCTGTTGGTAGTTTGATAGGGATTGCATTGAATCTGTAGATTGCTTTAGGTAGTATAGCCATTTTGACAATATTGATTCTTCCTAGCCAAGAGCATGGGATGTATTTCCATTTGTTAGTGTCCTCTTTAATTTCTCTGAGGAGTGTCTCGTAGTTTTCAGAGTACAGGTCTTTCACTTCCTTCGTTAGGTTTATTCCTAGGTATTTTATTCTTTTTGATGCAATTGTGAATGGAATTGTTTTTCTGATTTCTCTTTCTGTTAGTTCATCATTAGTGTATAGGAAAGCAACAGATTTCTGTGTGTTAATTTTGTATCCTGCAACTTTGCTGAATTCAGATATTAGTTCTAGTAGTTTTGGAATGGAATCTTTAGGGTTTTTTATGTACAGTATCATGTCATCTGCAAATAGTGACAATTTGACTTCTTCTTTACCAATCTGGATGCCTTGTATGTCTTTGTTTTGTCTGATTGCTGTGGCTAGGACCTCCAGTACTTTGCTGAATAACAGTGTAGAGAGAGGGCATCCCTGCCTTGTTCCTGATCTTAGATGAAAAGCTTTCAGCGTCTCACCGTTAAGTATGATGTTACCTGTGAGTTTGTCATATATAGCCTTTATGATGTTGAGGGACTTGCCGTCTATACCCATTTTGTTGAGAGTTTTAACCATGAATGGATGCTGAATTTTGTCAAATGCTTTTTCAGCATCTATGGAGATGATCATGTGTTTTTTGTTCTTTTCGTTGATGTGGTGGATGATGTCGATGGATTTTCGAATGTTGTACCATCCTTCCATCCCTGGGTGAACCCCACTTGATCATGGTGTATGATTCTCTTGATGTATGTTTGAATTCAGTTTGCTAATATTTTGTTGAGTATTTTTGCATCTCCATTCATCAGGGATATTGGTCTGTAATTTTCTTTTCTGGTGAGGTCTTTGCCCGGTTTTGGTATTAGAGTGATGCTGGCTTCATAGAATGAGTTTGGAAGTGTTCCCTCCTCTTCTATTTTTTGGAAAACTTTAAGGAGAATCGGTGTTATTTCTTCTCTATATGTCTGGTAGAATTCAGAGGTGAATCCATCAGGCCTGGGGGTTTTGTTCTTGGGTAGTTTTTTGATTACCAATTCGATTTCGTTGCTGGTGATTGGTGTGTTTAGTTTTTCTGTTTCTTGCTTGGTCAGTCTTGGAAGGTTTTATTTTTCTAAGAAGTTGTCCATTTCTTCTATGTTTTCCAGCTTGTTAGCATATAGATTCTTATAATATTCTCTTATAATTCTTTGTATTTCTGTGGGGTCCGTTGTGATTTTTCCTTTCTCATTTCTGATTCTGTTTATGTGTGTAGATTCTCTTTTTCTCTTAATGAGTCTGGCTAGGGGTTTATCTATTTTGTTTATTTTTTCAAAGAACCAGCTCTTGGGTTCATTGATTTTTTCTATTGTTTTATTCTTCCCAATTTTATTTATTTCTTCTCTAATCTTTATTATGTCCCTCCTTCTGGTGACTTTGGGCCTCATTTGTTCTTCTTTTTCCAATTTCAGTAATTGTGTCTTTAGACTATTCATTTGGGAATGTTCTTCCTTCTTTAAATAGGTCTGCATTGCAATATACTTTCCTCTTAGAACTGCCTTTGCTGCGTCCCACAGAAGTTGTGGCTTTGTGTTGTTGCCATTTGTCTCCATATATTCTTTGATTTCTGTTTTGATTTGATCATTAACCCATTGATTAATTAGGAGAGTGTTATTAAGTCTCCATGTATTTGTGAGCTTTTTGATTTCTTTCTAAAATTTATTTCTAGTTTTATACCTTGGTGATCTGAGAAGTTGGTTGGTAGGATTTCAATATTTTTGAATTTACTGAGGTTCTTTTTGTGGCCTAGTATGTGGTCTATTCTGAAAAATGTTCCATGTGCACTTGAGAAGAATGTGTATCCTGTTGCTTTTGGGTGTAGAGTTCTGTAGATGTCTGTTAGGTCCATCTGTTCTAGTGTGTTGTTCAGTGCCTCTGTGTCTTTACTTATTTTCTGTCTGTTTGTTCTGTCCTTTGGAGTGAGTGGTGTGTTGAAGTCTCCTAAAATGAATGCATTGCTGTCTGTTTCCTCCTTTAATTCTGTTAGTATTTGTTTCACATATGCTAGCGCTCCTGTGTTGTTTGCATATATATTTATAATGGTTATATGTTCTTGTTGGACTGACCTCTTTATCATTATGTAATGTCCTTCCTTATCTCTTGCTACTTTCTTCGTTTTGAAGTCTATTTTGTCTGATACAAGTACTGCACCACCTGCTTTTTTCTCCTTGTTGTTTGCATTAAATATCTTTTTCCATCCCTTCACTTTTAGTCTGTGTATATCTTTGGGTTTGAAGTGAGTGTCTTGTATGCAGCATATAGATGGGGCCTGCTTTTTTAATCCATTCTGTTACTCTGTGTCTTTTGATTGGTGCATTCAGTCCATTTACATTTAGGGTGATTATCAATAGGTAAGTACTTATTGCCATTGCTGGCTTTAGGTTCGTGGTTACCAAAGGTTCAGGGGTTGCCTCTTTACTATCTAACAGCCTAACTTAACTTTCTTGTTAAATAATTGTAAACACTGCCTGATGTTTCTTTATTTCTCTCCCTTCTTATACTTCCTCCTCCATTCTTTATATATTAGGTGTTTTATTCTTTGCCTTTCGTTAGTATTTGGATGGTCTGCTTTCTTTGGTATGATTTTGTTTTCTCTGGTGACATCTTTTTAGCCTTAGGAGTGCTTCCATCTAGAGCCGTGCATTTAAGATATCCTGTAGTGGTGGTTTGTGAGAGGCAAACTCTCTCAATTTTCGTTTGTCTGGAAAATGTTTAATCCCTCCATTATATTTAAATGATAATCATGCTGGATACAATATTCTTGGTTCGAGGCCCTTCTGTTTCATTACGTTAAATATATCATGCCATTCTCTTCTGGCCTCTAAGGTTTCTGTTGAGAAGTCTTATGATAGTCTGATGGGTTTTCCTTTGTAGGTGATCTTTTTTTCTTTCTCTAGCTGCCTTTAATACCCTGTCTTTATCATTGATCTTTCCCATCTTAATTATTATGTGTCTTGGTGTTGTCTTCCTTGGGTCCCTTGTGTTGGGAGATCTGTGGGCTTCCGTGGACTGCGAGACTATTTCCTTCCCCAGCGCGGGAGAGTTTTCAGCAATTATTTCTTCAAAGACTCTTTCTATCCCTTTTTCTCTCTCTTCTTCCTCTATTACTCCTAAACTGCGAATATTGTTCCGTTTGGATTGGTCACACAGTTCTCTTAATATTCTTTCATTCCTAGAAATCCTTTTATCTCTCTCTGCCTCAGCTGCTCTGTATTCCTGTTCTCTGATTTCTGTTCCATTAACCATCTCTTGCATCTCATCCAGTCTGCTGTTAAGCCCGTCGATCGCTTGTCTGATTTCTGTATTGTCTTTCCTCACTTCCCTCACTTCCTGCCTCAGCTTTGCACGTTTCTCTGTATGTCCACCAGCATGGTTATGACTTCTATTCTGAATTCTTTTTCATGGAGGCTGTGCATTTCCATCCCTTCAGACTCCCTCTCTGGGGTTGTCTGGTTGATTTTGGTCTGAACCACATTCCTCTGTCTTTTCATGGCTGTATAATTTGGTCACTGATAGTTGCCACGTATGTCAGCTGGGCTCTTTAAGACTTTAAAAAGAGAAGAAAAAAATAGAAAAAAAGAAAAAAAAGAAAAAAAGAAAGAAAGAAAAAAAAGAAAAAAGGAAAGAAAAGAAAAAACAAAAACAAAACAAAAAACAAAACAAAACAAAAAAAAACAAAAAAATGCCCACCGGACGTAGATTCTGTGGGAATGCTCTAGGTGGCGCTATTGCCCCACTATTCCACAGCTGTGACTGTGCCGCTCCGCAGGGCCCTTTATCACTCTGGCAGGGGTGGGAACGAATAGGAGGCTGTTGATCTCAGTGAGAAGTGTTAAGTATGGCTACGCTTCCTCAGTTGCCAGCTAAGGCGTCTGAAACTCCCCAGGACTCCCAGCCTGCTGGGCTGAGTGTGCTGGGGCGATCCGGCTCCTCCGCTGGGCTCCTGTCTCTTTAAGACCGCTGAAGAAAGCGCGCACTTTTTTTTTTTTCCTTCCCGGGAGCCAGCTGCAAGCACCCTGGCGCGTTCCCCGCTCAGATCCTGCCCCTCTGTCTCTCCAATCTCCGCTGCACTGTGCAATGTGGGTCAGCGCTCCCTGCGCTGGTCACCGGGGCTGGCTACTTTGCGGGGGCTACTTCCACTCCGTCCCGGCTCTGAATCCTCTCCTCCCGCCGGTTTGCTCAGTTGGTGGAGTGCTCGGGTCCCGCTTGGTTGTGGCTCCATATCTTACCCGCCTCTTGGGGTGCCGAGTCCTCTCGCGTGTAGCTGCACGCTGTGCGCTGTCCTGTGTATTCTGGTCTCTCTTTTCGGAATAAATGTATTTGCTGTATTTTCGTAGATAAATATAGTGTTGGGTGGAGATTCCTGCCGCCCTGCTCACTCCGCCATCTTCCCAGAAGTCCTTTTTAGGATTTTTTTATGTTCAATATCATGTCCTCTGCCAACAGTGGCAGTTTAAATTCTCCCTTATCAAACTGGATGCCTTGTATTTCTTTGTGTTTTCTGATTGCCATGGCTAGTACTTCCAGAACTATGTTGAATAAAAGTGTGGAGACTGTACATACTTGTCTTGTTCCCGATCTTAGAGGAAAAGCTTTTAGCTTTTTGCTGTTAAGTATGATGTTGGCTCTGGGCTTGTCATATATGGCCTTTATTATGTTGAGGTACTTGCCCTCTATACCCATTTTGTTGAGAGGTTTTATCATGAATGGATGTTGAATTTTGACGAACACTTTTTCAGCATCTATGGAGATGATCATGTGATTTTTGTCCTTTTTGTTGATGTGGTGGATGATGTTGATGGATTTTTGAATATTGTACCATCCTTGCATCCCTGGAATAAATCCTACTTGATCATGATCTTTTTGATGTATTTTTGAATTTGGTTTGCTCATATTTTGTTGAGTATTTTTGCATCTGTGTTCATCAGGGATATTGGTCTGTTACTTTCTCTTTTTGTGCTGTTGTTGCCTGGTTCTGGTATTAAAGTGATGCTGGCTTCATAGAATGAGTTTGGAAGTAATCCCTCCTCTTCTACTTTTTGGAATACTTTAAGGAGTATAGGTATTAGGTCTTCTCCAAAAGTTTGATGAAATTCAGGGTTGAAGCTCTCTGGTCTGGGAGTTTTGTTGTTATGTAGTTTTTTGATTACTAATTCCATATCATTGCTGATAATTGTTCTCTTCAGATTTTCTGTTTCTTCCTGGGTCAGCGTTGGAAGTTTGTATTTTTCTAGAAAGTTGTCCATTTCTTCTAGGTTTTCCAATTTGTTAGCATATAAGTTTTCATAGTAGTCTCTAATAATTCTTTGTGGTGTCCGTAGTGATTTTTCCTTTCTCATTTCTGATTCTGTTTATGTGTGTAGACTCTTTTTTTTCTTGATAAGTCTGACTAGTGGTTTATGTATTTGTTTATTTTCTCCTAGAACCAGCTCTTCATTTCATTAATTTTTCTATTATTTTATTCTTCTCACTTTTATTTATTTCTGCTCTAATCTTTATTATGTCCCTCCTTCTACTGACTTTAGGCCTCATTTGTTCTTCTTTTTCTAGTTTCATTAATTGTGAGCTTAGGCTGTTCATTTGGCATTGTTCTTCTTTCTTGAGGTAAGCCTGTATTGCTACCTACTCTCCTTTTAGAACTGTCTTCACTCCATCCCAAAGGCTTTGGGCTGTTTATTATTGTTGCTTTCATTTGTCTCCATGTATTGCTTGATCTCTGCACTTTTTTGGGTCATTTATCCATTGATTAGTTAGGGGCATGTTGTTAAGCCTCCATGTGTTTGTGGGCTTTTTTGTTTTCTTTGCATAGTTTATTTCTAGTTTCATACCTTTGTGGTCTGAGAATGTGGTTGGTATAATTTCAACCTTCTGAATTTACTGAGGCACTTTTTGTGGCCTAGTATGTGATCTGTTCTGGAAAATGTTCCATGTACCCTTGAGAAGAATGTGTATCCTGCTGGTTTTGGGTGGAGTGTTCTGTAGATGTCTTTGAGGTCCATCTCTTCTAATGTGTTGTTCAGTGCCTCTGTCTACTTATTTTCTGTTTGGTTGATCTGTCCTTTGGAGTGAGTGGTGTGTTGAAGTCCCCTTAAATGAATGCATATATGTACTTCTTGCCATTGCAGGCTTTAGATTCGTGGTAACCAAAGGTTCAAGGACAGCTTTTTTACTATCTAACAGTCTAAATTAACTCGCTTAGTATGCTATTTCAAACACAGTCTAAGGGTTCTTTTTCTTCTTCTTTCACTCTTTATATATTATGTGTCATATTCTGTACTCTTTGTGTATCCCTTGAATGATTTTGTGGGTAGTTGATTTAATTTTGCATTTGCTTAGTAATTAATTGATTTATTTCCTGTACTGTGGTTTTATTTTCTCTGGTGACAGCTATTTAGCCTCAGGAGCACCTCTGTCAATAGCAGTCCCTTCAAAATACACTGTGAAAACAGTTTGTGAGAGGTAAATTCCCTCAACTTTTGCTTATGTGGAAATTGTTTAATCCCTCCTTCAAATTTAAATGATAATCTTGCTAGATAGAATGTTCTTGGTTTGAGGCCCTTCTGTTTCATTGCGTTAAAAATATCATGTCACTCCCTTCTGGCATGTAAGGTTTCTTTTGAGAAGTCTAATGATTTCCTGATGGGTTTTCCCTTGTATGTGATCTTTTTTTATCTCTGGCT